>WNWK01000579.1:395000-433942 GCA_009830355.1 Cherax destructor
ATTCTACAGCTGTCTTTGGTACACCTGTGTACTGCTCAGTTATTCATTTTTAAGAAATGAAATGTTATCTTTCAGAAGAGCAAGGAAATACTGGAGCATTTTCCCCTCACTCAGCCACCTGATACTTGAGCACAGTGGTAGGTTTTTGAATTCTACATTCAGTTATTCAAGAAAAATATAAATTTTCTTTGTCTCTGACTTATTACCGCGTCACTATGCTGACAACACTCATCTGTAACACCTTGCCACATAATGCCTGTTGGTGGATAGTGCAGTGTAGTGTAATACAATCAACTCTATTTTCCTTCGGCAAGCCAACTAACCCCACATTACTTCCGGTTATAGCTCTTGCACCATATGTTACAATACAGAAACACGCGTACAGAACACGTCCCACTTTGTATTTATCATGGTCATAGCGAGGGATTCTCACTACTCTTAACACCGTCATTCTAGTAACCTAGTATTATTTCTCATACATAACTTAAACGTCACAGATACTTTAATGTTTTTTTGAAGAAGAAGAATATTCAAGATTTTCAAACCTAAGAGTAGCTTTCAGGAAGCCAAACAAGAATGCATTTACAGCCTCATTCGCTGCATATGCAAGGCTTATTTTCAGGTGTGTAGCGCCAGTATGGAACCCGCATCTAATGAACCATGTCAGGAGCTGAAAAGTGAGTATTGAGGAGAGGCTACAGGTGCTAAAGCTGATAACATTAGAAAACATGAGGAACAGTGATGACTTGATTACGTCGCACGGTATACTGAGAGGACGTCGCACGGTATACTGAGAGGACGTCGCACGGTATACTGAGAGGAACAGAGTGGGTTCAGGAACACGATGGCACAGCTGGAAGTTAAAAAAAAAACGATGGGTCACTTGAATAGGAAATACTTCTTTAGTATTAGAGCTGTCAAAGTGGAACAACAGAATGGTAGAGAAGGGTCCATATATAATTATAAGAAGGAGTGTGATAGGGCTCATGAAGCCGTCAGGAGACAGCGAATCCAGTAGCGTCCAGCAGAGAGGTGGGGCCAGGAGCTTAGACTCATCAACTGCAACCATAAATAGATGAGTGCTAACACACGATCTCTCATTCTCATTCTCTCTCTCTCTCTCTCTCTCTCTCTCTCTCTCTCTCTCTCTCTCTCTCTCTCTCTCTCTCTCTCTCTCTCTCACACACACACACACATTACACACTCTCACAAACACACATATAGACACACCCTCGCTTCACGCACGGAGGGCCAGGGTTCAATTCCCGGCGGGGCAGAAACATTTCGAAGTGTTTCCTTACATACACACACACATACAACAGGCCTAGTGTCTAATCGACATGTGCCTAGGACAAAATGGTAACTAACCCCACACTCGTACACACACACTGACACACACACACACACACACACACACACACACACACACACACACACACAGTCAGGTAATCAGGTTGAAGACAAGAAATGACCGAGAAGTATGTAAAGACCTCAACAAGAGATTTAAAGTATTTACAGTGGAGACCCCAGAAAGCCGGGGTGGTGGGGTACACCATCAAGTGCTGGACACAATACATACAACCAAGGAGGAGGTGAAGAGTCTGCTAAGTGAACTAGATACGTCAAAGGTGAAGAGGATGGACAACATCTCTCACTACTGAGAGAGAGCAGAGGTGCTCTGTGTACCACTAACAACAATCTTCAACAAATCTATCGAAACAGGGCGACTACCAAAAGTGTGGAAGACAGCAAATATAGTCCCACTTTTTAAAGAGACAGATACACAACACTAAAATACAGAACAGTGTCACTACCATGTATAGTATGCAATGTCATGGAGAAGATTATCAGGAGAAGAGTGGTGGAGCACCTACAACGGAATGAGCTTATTCACGACAACCAGCACGTTTTCAGGGAAATGAAATCCTGTATTACAAGCCTACTGGAGTTCTATGACAAGATGACTGTAGTA
Organism: Cherax destructor; assembly: GCA_009830355.1. Taxonomy (NCBI): domain Eukaryota; kingdom Metazoa; phylum Arthropoda; class Malacostraca; order Decapoda; family Parastacidae; genus Cherax; species Cherax destructor. The sequence continues at coordinate 396,973 of WNWK01000579.1, forward strand.
AGGCAAGAGCGAGGAAGCTGGGTAGGTTGTGTTTTCTTGGACTGTAAGAAGTTTTTTGACAGTTTCACACAAGAGATTAGAGCAAAAGTTGGAGGACCAGGCAGGTGTAACAGGGAAGGCATGACAGGAAGGCAAAAGCAGGTTAAAGTACGCGACGAGGTGTCAGACTGGGCGCCTGTGACGAGCGGGGTTCCACAGGAGTCGGTCCTAGAACGGTGCTGTTTATGCTGAATGAGAATGACATGACAGAAGGGATAGACTCAGAAGTGTCCCTGTTTGCAGACGATGTGAAGCTGATGAGAAGAATTCAATCGGACGAGGATCAGGCAGGACTACAGAGAGATCTGGACAGGCTGCAAGGCTGGTCCGGCAACTGGCTTCTAGAGTTTAACCCCACCAAGTGCAAAGTCATGAAGATCAGGGAAGGGCAAAGAAGACCGCAGACACAGTACAGTCTAGGGGGCCACAGACTGTAAACCTCACTCAAGGAAAAGGATCTTGGGTTGAGCATAATACCGAGCACATCTCCTGAGGTGCACATCAACCAAATACCTGATGCAGCATATGGGCGACTAGCAAACCTAAGAATAGCGTTCCGACACCTCAGTAAGGAATAGTTCAGGACTCTGTACACAGTGTACATCAGGCCCATACTGGAGTATGTAGCACTAGTTTGGAACTCACACTTAGTCAAGCACGTCAAGAAATTAGAGAAAGTACAAAGATTTGCAACGAGACTAGTCCCGCAGCTTTTGGGCATGTCCTACGAGGAGAGGTTAAGGGAAATCGATTTGACGACACTGGAGGACAGGACAGATAGCGAGGACATGATAAAGACAAAATACTGAAAGGAATTAACAAGATGTTCAAGAGATGGAACACAGCAACAAGGGGTCACAACTGGAAGTTGAAGACTCGTATGAGTCACTGGTATGTTAAGAAGTATTTCTTCAGTCAGAGTTTTTAAGAAGTGGAACAGTGTGGAGAGTGATGTAGTGGAGGCAGGATCCATACATAGCTTTAATAAGAGGTATGATAAAGCTCATGTGGCAGGGAGAGAGAATGGACCTAGTAGGACCAGTGAAGAGGCGGGGCCAGGAGCTGTGAATCGACCTCTTCAACTACAATTAGGTGAGTATACACACACACAAACTTACAAATCAAACATAAGAAATCTATAAATCCCACAAATCCCCACATAAAAAAAATCTTCACCAAATACAAAAAAAAAAAAACGCATTTTTTATTTACCAAAAGTAATGTCACTGCTTCTTTTTCCTGCCTTTCCACTCATTACATAATACATTTTTTTATATCTTAAAACGACATTGTTAAGGTCTCCAGCGCCTCACCCAACAACCTTAGCAAGGATTAGCACCCTCATTCTCTGAGCAAGTTTGTGTCAAGCAGAAATTTCTCTGATTACACTAAAAATGAAAAGTGTGTCTTGAAATGCTATGATAATAATAGCAATAATAATTTCTTTATTAAAATACTTAAAAATAAAAACAAGAATATTTATTACTATAAGGATTATTATTATTATTTAGTAGTAGTAGTGTAGTACTATTTGTAATAATAAATTATATTTTATAAAAAATGCATAATTATTATTATTATTATTATTAGTGGTAGTAGTTAAAGTAGTTGTATTAAAAGTTGCAGTATTTTTATTCAAAGAAGCGCTAAACCCGTTGAGGTAATGCAAGTGCCTAGATAACGGGAAGAAATCAAGTTTGATCCGAGGAACGAGTAACTCTCATTCCTTGGATGAAGAGACCTTCAGAAGCATCAAAATTCCCATTCAAACTGAAGGGTATTTAAACAGAAGGTGTGTTGGAGCGGTGCTCAGACCTGTCTGATGGTGCTCCCACCTGTCTGATGGTGCTCCCACCTGTCTGATGGTGCACCCAGCTAACTGTTGGTGCACCCACCTGTCTGATGGTGCTCCCACCTGTCTGATGGTGCTCCCACCTGTCTGATGGTGCTCCCACCTGTCTGATGGTGCACCCAGCTAACTGTTGGTGCACCCACCTGTCTGATGGTGCTCCCACCTGTCTGATGGTGCTCCCACCTGTCTGATGGTGCTCCCACCTGTCTGATGGTGCTCCCACCTGTCTGATGGTGCACCCAGCTAACTGTTGGTGCACCCACCTGTCTGATGGTGCTCCCACCTGTCTGATGGTGCACCCACCTGTCTGATGGTGCACCCACCTGTCTGATGGTGCACCCACCTGTCTGATGGTGCTCCCACCTGTCTGATGGTGCACCCACCTGTCTGATGGTGCACCCACCTGCATGATGGTGCTCCCACCTGTCTGATGGTGCACCCACCTGTCTGATGGTGCACCCACCTGTCTGATGGTGCACCCAGCTAACTGTTGGTGCACCCACCTGTCTGATGGCGCTCCCACCTGTCTGATGGTGCACCCACCTGTCGTTTGGTGCACCCACCTGTCTGATGGTGCTCCCCCTGTCTGATGGTGCTCCCCCTGTCTGATGGTGTACCCACCTGTATGATGGTGCTCCCACCTGTCTGATGGTGCTCCCCCCTGTCTGATGGTGTACCCACCTGTATGATGGTGCTCCCACCTGTCTGATGGTGCTCCTCCCTGTCTGATGGTGTACCCACCTGTCTGATGGTGCACCCACCTGTCTGATGGTGCACCCACCTGTCTGATGGTACTCCCACCTGTCTGATGGTGCACCCACCTGTCTGATGGTGCTCCCACCTGTCTAATGGTGCACCCACCTGTCTGATGGTGCACCCACCTGTCTGATGGTGTACCACCTGTCTGATGGTGCACCCACCTGTCTGATGGTGCACCCACCTGTCTGATGGTGCACCCACCTGTCTGATGGTGCACCCACCTGTCTGATGGTGCACCTATTAATGTGTACACCTCTCGTTGCAGATTTCATTCGCTAGTTTTCTTCACTTGACTCCTACTGGAAATTGTCACTAAATTTCTTATTGTCTCTTTTTTTCTCATTTTCTCTTATATTTATCCCTCTTTTCTCTCCTCCTTTCTCTCTCTCTCTCTCTCTCTCTCTCTCTCTCTCTCTCTCTCTCTCTCTCTCTCTCTCTCTCTCTCTGTCTCGTTGCCAGGTCATTTTGTAATCGTTATCTCGTTAGCAGAAAGACCATTATTCATGATTCATGTGCATATTATCTGTTTGTAATTACCTACTTAGATTTGTAGGATGGTTGAGCACCATGTCTTGGGTTAGCGGGAGTGGAGATGCAGCTCTTGGACCTGCCATTTTCGTGCGAATAATGTGATTTTACTTTGACGTAATTTCTTTTGAATTTGTACATGGAGGTCAGTCATTACATATATTAATGTCGTGAGAAAGCACTAAACTCGTAAGGCTCATACAGTGCTCGTTAATCTCAGGTAGTTAGGTTTAATTCGAGGAAGGGTTGGGTATCTCCAATCCCTTGCATCAGGGCTCTTGACCAGCTTTAAGGGTCATTATCCTGTCGCATTTCGTGATTTAATCTCATTGTACAATTATATTGCCCATTGCACTGCTCCTCTTGGCATGTATTTTCTATGTCCCTCTATATTATTTAGAGAATGACGTTGTCTATATATTATTTTTTACTTGGAATTTTGTATGTTCTGATTATATCTCCTCTAGATCTACTTTTGTATAGTTATGCGACATCTTGCTCTTACAGACTTTACTCATACTTTTCGCCTCGTAGATTCCGTACATGTCTGGAAGCTGACCTCTGACATGGCTTTTTTTTGACGCTTGGCTTGATATAGGTTTCACGCTCAAGGACTGTGGTACACATGCAGCAAAAAGTACTTTAATGAAGTATTTCCAAGTTTTCGAAAAGTTTTCTTATTTGTGTCGACTTAAAATACGCTATTGACATGGTTCTTATGTTACAGGATTCAGCATCATGTTCATTCAAAATTCTCGTGCTTTGTCAGACTCAAGTCTCCCGCTGCCTCGAAGGTAATGTCACTCAAGTTTTCCTTTGCAGGCTGAAAGTTTAATTAATTTGCCCAGGATGGGGGTTGAACCCGAACAACCACTTCCTCCACCGTTTCAGCAGTTTGTAAAGGTCTTATGTTTTTCAGGCATTCAAGTTCTCACTGGTCAACACTAATCTATAAGAATCTGTATTCACACTAGTCCTTCTGTTGTTTTATCTTAATCTCAACTATCTAGACATAATTATAAGTTAGGTTAGGTAGTGTTTCCTGCAGTCTGCCTAGTTTCTAAGATTGGATCATTCATGATAGTAAATGAAATAGACAGACAACACTTAGAAGTCCACACCAGGTCTATCTAGTAAGAAAAACTATTTTTTTCTGTCTTAATGACCATTGTGTATTTTCTATGTGTGAGCGTATGCGTGTTTGTATGCGTAAGTGTGTGTGTGTGTGTGTGTGTGTGTGTGTGTGTGTGTGTGTGTGTGTCAAAGGAAGAAAAACACTAAGGTTTTAGAGGACTTTACTAATTTTACTCCCTCTTCACTAGCCCTTACCTTCTGTTTCAAAGGCATTTTAAAAGTGTGAGATCAATGCCACACATCCCAGCCTGCATCTTCAGCTTATGTGGGAGTCATAAGGGCATGTCTGTCCCTTCATGAAGACAAGAGGAAAATACATTGATGCTATGAAAATCGCTTGATACAAGAAAATGTACATACAGATAGGATAAAAAGTTTAAGTACCGTATTACAATACCGAGAACTTTCACGGCACACATACGTACGATAAAGCACCTAAATTACTGGGAACAGTTGAAATCCCTTGATTTGTATTCCCTGGAACGCAGGCGAGAAATATACATTATAATATACACTTGGAAAATACTAGACGGATTAGTACCAAACATCACTCCCTAGGAAAGCAAAAGACTCTACAGAAAATGCAACATTCCCCCAATGAAAAGCAGGGACGCCACTAGTACACTAAGAGATAACAATATGTGTCAGGGGCCCAAGACTGTTCAACTGCCTCCCAGCATACATAAGGGGGATTACCAATAGACCCCTGGCTGTCTTCAAGAAGGCACTGGACAGGTACCTAAAGTCAGTACCTGATCAGCCATGCTGTGGTTCGTACGTTGGTTTACGTGCGGCCAGCAGTAACAGCCTGGTTGATCAGACCCTGATCCACCACGAGGCCTCGTCTCAGACTGGGCAGCAGGGGCGTTGACCCCCGAAACCCTCTCCAGGTAAGACGTTGCTGGAAAAATACACAAATAACCAGCACTTAGTAGAATCAAACTTATAACGACGTTTCGTTCCAACTTGGATAAGTCGGACCGAAACGTCTTCATAAGTTTTATTCTCCTACGTGCGGGTTATAAGTTTAAATGAGGCAGTGAAGGAATAAGAAACTAAAACGGCAAACATAACTAATAACTTGCATCACTAAAATGAGTTTAAGCTAATCATACGGTACAATGTAATGTACAAAGCACTCAGACTACACAGAAGAGATACATGAAAAGCCAAAGTCCCCAAATTGCTCCATAGTGGCTATGTCCAACAATGTAATTTAAAACCATAGAATCCAAACACTGGACATAGACTGCAGACAACAGACAATGTTGACATCATAAGTTTCAATGTGACATGTGTAAGAAAGTGTTTACATGAGAGGCTGTGTTAATGGAGACAAAACAATTGCTCATGTCCTCCCCAGTTGACAGCAAATTATCAACTACTGATCTCTGAGTTAGTGTGTGGGTGGAAGACTACACCTAGTGAGTTTGCTAAAACATAGCCATGCCCAGCACTCATAATGCAGTAGTTTATGCAAGGCTGTGCCAAACGTCTCCACCCCAGCTTTTTCCATATACAAACAAATATATCAGATGTATCATGCAATACCGAATTACAATACCGAGACCTTTCACGGCACACATAAGTACGAAAAAGCACCTAAATTACTGGGAACAGTTGAAATCCCTTGATTTGTATTCCCTGGAACGCAGGCGAGAAAGATACATTATAATAATAAAAGAAAACAATAGGGGTTGTTACACCAGGGAGGCCTATTTATTATCTCAGCTATAGATAGTGAAAAGTATTCTTTGTGAGAACAATCCTAACAGTAAACATTAATAATGAAAACTGCACAAACAAATATCAAATTATGTACATGGTTCACACTTTTCCAGGGAACATGTAGTTTACCTAGAGGCTCCTTTTCCCTATGACTGCATCATCTGATATGTGTCTTCACACATGCTATGAGTCTCTACACATGTGATACATCAGTAATGTATCACAAATATTGGTTGCTGGAGTCATTGTCTCAGTGCTTCTCTTGCTTCTGCTAAGAGTTTGCGTATACTGTTTCATTGTTCGCGTTTACATATTGCCAAATTTTTTTGTTGCTTGTAAAAACTTGGTTAAAACTCAAACTATATTTTCTGCTCGATTTGCAGTGGGAAGGTCCAACCTCCAAAACGTTTCCAATTGTGTTGGAGATTTTAAGGGTGGCAGGTTCGTGTTCGTGTTGCAGAACGTTGCCAATATACTCCATTAAGATTCATGCACTAAAGTTCGTGGAATGTTGAAGGTTCTTGTTGCTCCCTACTGGAAGTAAAAAAAAATGGGCGAGTGCAAAAGTTGGATATCTTTATTATTGAAAAGTTTCGCCTACACAGTAGGCTTCTTCAGTTAGATACAAAGGAGAAAAAAATATGGAGACTGCAGAAGTATTGGCTAGATACTCTGTTGACCCAGACAACAAGAATCGGAATGTATATTTATGTACCATGTGACGTACTTTTATTTTGTCATTTTCCTATCATAATGCTCCAGTTTTATGACGCAATTAAAGCAAATATTTCCTTAATAACTGTCAATTACAATTATTATTACTTTTTTAATCTGTAAGTTCAGATGCATTTACTAAAAAAATGTAACTAATTACAATCACCTTCATTTACAATTACAGTTACTCTCGGCCTGGTATCTGCAGCTGTGAGCTGTTAGCTTAGTTTGTCTGAGACTTAATCTGGCAGATTTTGAATTCGTTTTTAATGCAAATCTGAAACGAGATTTCTACCTATAGTGATTTGAGATCTCCATGGTAGTAGACAGTAATGTTATGTCAGAGTAATATAATATCAGCTTATGTCGAGATGGATACCGGATAAAAATATCTGGGAAGTCGGGTAGAAATGAGAAACGAATTGGGTTTAAAATTGATTCTTGTGGCACAAATGTTAATTTGGATGACATGTGAGAAACTGCCTTCAATTATAACATTAGAGGTTCTTGTTAGTGTGATTAGGCCTCAACCGGTAGTGTGTTTGTCCTTGACGTGAGAGCTTAATAAGCAGACAAATATGTGGCATATCATTAAAGACGCTTGTGAGGTCGACACATGATAACGCAGCCTTACATTTTTTTTAAGAAATAAGTGGATTTCTTCTTCTAAACATAGTATCTGGCGTAAGGTTGTACACTGGGGTGAGAAACCTTCTTTAAAGGGCGCTCTGTTCTAAAATACTATCAGATAAGAGTACAAGTCTTCCCACAGCCTTTCCCAGGAAGGATAGTAGTGAAGGATAGTATGATGCATGCTGTGATTGGTCTTGGTTTGTGAAAAGGAATTATAATATCAAATATCCATTATAATTGGATATGTCGTTGTGTCCAGAATAAAAAAAAATAGAGAAGTAATGGGTGCAGGGGTGATGGGAGGTGACTGGTGACTTCATATGGAAAGCTTTCTTCAATAGCTGCCTCTCTCTTATGGGCTTCAGGTTAGGTAAGCTTTATCAAGAAACAGGACAAGTGTTTCCTGACGCGGGTCTTGGTCATATGATGCCCCGCAGCTGGAGCTTTTGGTCATCTGAGCGAGGCCTTCCGCTGACTTACCGGTCCAATCCTTCGAAAGTTAAGGTTCTAATAATTATAACCATTTTTTTAAGAGTTGTAGCTCCACGAAGGTGAACAGTGTTACGTTCGGTATAAACTTTGAGTGTTGAGACAATTTCACGTAAGAACGAGTTTTCTTGGTTGTGTATGACAGGGGTTGACCGTTCCAGTTTTAGATGTGGCAGGCCATCGGCATGTTCCTGTGGTGTTTAGAAGGGCATCTGCATGTTCCTGTGGTGTTTAGAAGGGCATCGGCATGTTCCTGTGGTGTTTAGAAGGGCATCGGCATGTTCCTGTGGGGTTTAGAAGGGCATCGGCATGTTCCTGTGGGGTTTAGAAGGGCATCGGCATGTTCCTGTGGGGTTTAGAAGGGCATCGGCATGTTCCTGTGGTGTTTAGAAGGGCATCGGCATGTTCCTGTGGTGTTTAGAAGGGCATCGGCATGTTCCTGTGGTGTTTAGAAGGGCATCGGCATGTTCCTGTGGTGTTCAATGTTGCCCATATTTATAAATCAGAGTGGCGGCTTTACGATTCGCGCTTTGATTTTCGTATCACAATTAGCCATTGGTATTGCCTGTCTATGGCTCTTCCAGTTTTGCAGTGATAGCATTCCCTCTGCTTTCTTACGGTCCTGCCTCTTCGTGCTACTGCACAATCAGGGTTCAACCAGGGTTTTAGTGTTTCATGAAATGTTTTACATTGTTTTAGTAAGAAATGCTGTGGCAGAATGGTTTAAATCTGCAGTGATGTCATACGGTCTTAACTCGAGGTTTGTATTGTCTGTACGTGTATTACTGACTGTCAACAGTTTAACACCCAAGAACTCGGTTGAAATTTCTAGTGTTCAATTTTTGTAAGTGGAAATGGGTGCAAGTGGCAAGTGATTTATTATGACTGCCAATATTAGGACCAAAATGACATACGATTTCTTATTTAAAAAGAGCTGAGCCTAGGCATATATCGAGATATGTTTTACGTTAGTTCTGTAGTTTAATTATTTGGGGAAGGAGGTCAAAAGATGTTGATGCTGATAACCGAATCGTGCTTGCATAGTGTACTTTGGGTGTTGATGGGGCTTGAATTTCTACCAAGACCACGGGATGTGCTTTGATTTTCCACCTTGGGTACGGGCTGTGTGGCTGGTCGTAGTAGAAGGTAGTTATGGCTTGTCTCCTTTTTGAGTTGTTTGTTGGGTTTGAGGGAAAGAGTTGAATGATTTTTTCTAGTACTTTTCACATTTTTGTTGCAAGTGCTGATATAGGTTCTGTGATTGTTAAATGTTTGTAGGTAGTGTGGAGGGAGGTTATATGAGGTTGCATTTGTTGAGTGAAATATGATTAGGTTTAAAGAATGGTGTGTGAACGAGGGAGGATTTCTTTTTGTGTGTTAAGGCCTCTCGGTATGTCATCCCAGTTTCTTTGATTTTAATCTTTAATGTCTTTGGTATAGAAAGATACAGTGAGCTTAAAGCAGCACGTCTGCCATTAAAAATAGATTTCCGAGTCAAAGGATTTTTTTTCGGAGATTTATGAGGAAAGTTTTCAAACGAGACGTGTTTACTGGCTTTCCTTGGCTGGCGGGCAGGTTCTGGGACCTGCCAGTGCTATTTTTCCTGTTTTTCCTACTGTATTTAGAGTTGTCCAGGAAATCCCAATCACTGATGGCGATTAATTGTGTGAATTATTGCCCATCGTTTCACTCTACATGTCATTCCTCTTCGGGTCCTCTAACACACGAAGGCGGAGGCGGAGGAGACTCAGTAGCTCATCGGTGACCTGATTACCACCGTCACAAGGCAGCTAATTTACTCAACAATATCACCCCAACTTTCTTAGGCTGCAACAATGTTCCTTAATGCCCAACCTTGGCCTCTCCAACTAATTCCCATAACCTGTATAAACATCTGTTCTTAGAAGAAAGGTACCCACGAGTAAGAAGAAACAGCCAAGAAAAAACGAGAGTTAGGAAGGATTAACCATGAAACAAGTGTGATTATCAAGAGCAAAATACAAAAAAAAAAAAAAATGAGAGAAGAAGAAAGAAACAGACACCTAAGTAATTATATATACCAAGTATTGTTATCTTTGCAAGAAAGTATCACATGAGAAAATCAAGGAAAGTAAGAAGGAAAAATGGGTGAAGCTTACTTATTAGGACAGAATGAAATTTCTAGGACAATACTTCAAGAATTTATAGAATTCTTAAACTAGAATGCAGAGAAAAATCAAAGAGGGCACTAAATCTTCAGCCCAGTAATTGTCATCAAGAAACACAAAGTAGAGTATGCTGCAAACAATGAGTAACAAGAAGATCCATAGAATGACAATCCCAAGTGAGACAGTTCTGGGACAAAGATCTTGATCGTAGACGGTTTCAATCATACCGAGATTGATTGGGAAAATTGAGAACCTCAAGGTTGAACAATAAGATTCGTTCGTATTTTTAACCCAGGGATGGGATAGCCACCCAGGATAATCCAAGAAAGTCAGTGCGTCATCGAGGACTATGTGATATTTCAGTTGGGGTCCTTCAATCTTGTCTCCCATACCAGTCGACTAACACTCAGGTGCCTACTAACTGCTAGGTGAATATGCCCAGTGTTTGCACCCATACCGGGGATTGAACCACGGACACTTAGTGTGTGAGGCGAATGCGTTACTGACCGAGCCACAGGACACCCGTGAATTCATTTTGGGGAACTTTGATTTTTTAAGTCAAGGAACAAGTTAGGTTGTCAGGTTAAAGGTCACGTGCAACAACTGCGACATTTTATTTTGGCAACGTTTCGTTCTCCAGAACCTTTGTCAACCTTGAAAAAGCTCTTGGAGAGCGAAACGTTGCCACTAAAATGTCACAGTAGTCGCACATGTGTACTTTTACCTAACATATTCAGTAATTATACCAACATTATTACAAGTTAGGCTGAGAAGTGTCAAAAAACCACCTGGGCTGAAACTGGTTTGAGATAAGACAAATTATTGAGCCACCATAGAAGAAAATGGCATTCATCTCCGTTGGCATTCATCTCCGTTGCTTGGGATAGATTGAACGGTAAAAATAAATTGGCATAGAGACGAGGTGATAACGAGGGTATGAGATTCTGAACACAGAGGTTAGTTATTATTACATACTGAAGTATTTTTTCCAGTTCCACTCTGGAAGTTTCGTAAGTGTAATTAACTTTACAGAAAGCAAAATGTAGAAGCTAGAATTCTTTAGGGACTTAGAGGCAATGAGAGACTGAACCATCCAACAGAGAGGTGGATCTACAAGCTAGAGAGAGTGAGACTGCTCCCTCCAATAGAGTCGTGGGTCTACAAGCTGAGATAAAGACTGCAATATCCAAAATAAAGGTGGGTCTACAAGCATGAGAGTGACTGCTCCCTCCAATAGAGTCGTGGGTCTACAAGCTAGAAAGAGACTGCACCATCCAACAGAGAGGTGGATCTACAAGCATGAGAGTGACTGCTCCCTCCAATAGAGTCGTGGGTCTACAAGCTAGAAAGAGACTGCACCATCCAACAGAGAGGTGGATCTACAAGCTAGAGAGACTGCTTTCTCCAGTAGAGTCGTGGGTCTACAAGCTAGAGAGTGACTGCACCATCCAACAGAGAGGTGGGTCTACAAGCTGGAGCTCAACCTCCGTACAAACACGGACACCTACATTCCGTCTGCCGCAGTAGACAAAAACCACATTGTATCCCCGTTGAAAGCACCGTCCACGAAACAATTAAACAGACCGACGTACCGGAGCTCTAACGAGTCATTCAATCTCGCAGGAAAAACATTCTCGTGTATAAAAAAAAAATGACGTTTTTCACCACAGTCTTCAACGAACGCTTTCACGGAACAAAATTAATTATCCTTGCACTAAAAAAAGAAAGGTTTCCATCATCCTGTAAGATTCAATTAAAACGTGTCGAGGTTTTTCCTCTCCCTTTTTTTATTTAACTCTTCATCAATAGAAGTCTCTTGATGAGAAGAATACATCGCGTCGCTTTTATTAGAATGTGATCCTTGGAACACGAAAAAAGTGCACCCTAGTTTGGGACTTTTGGGTCATACACTTCAATATCTTCCTTTTTCTAATCTCGCTACAGAGACTTGTAAAATAAAGGGTTTTCCCAAGCGTCTCCTACGCTAATGGAATCACCCACGATCACATGAGGGTCAGTCATCCTCTTCTTTATTTTTCTCTCTCTCTCCTATATCCATACCCTCTTCTTTCTCATCACTTCTTTCTGCCCCATCCACTCTGTTACACACTTCCTCCTTCATTCACTCTTTCCGTCATTTCTCTATATTTCTCTTTCTTTTGATCTTTGTTCATTTACCACTCCATTACTTTACAAGTGTTTCTTTCTTTTACTTTATCTCGCTGTTTACCAGGGCCTTCATTAAATATAATTAACACTAAATTTTCTTAATACACTCTCTTTACACTTTCCCTGTCTTACACATTTTCTCTAAAATGTTGTCTCCCTCTCTCGCAACCTCTTCCTTCTCTGGCACTTTACATTTTTCGTGGTCAGGCTTTATTTTCTTTTTATTCGTTGCTATCAAACAAGTTTTCTCATTGGATGTGTTGGTGGGCGTGACCCGCGGCCCTGGCCAGGAATGGATCCTCTTTGGCACTTTAGTCTTTCCCAGCATCAAAAGACTTTCCACTCCAACGATAAAACAAATCAATACAATAAAATGTTTATATATATATATATATATATATATATATATATATATATATATATATATATATATATATATATATATATATATATATATAAACATTTTATTGTATTGATTATTATTATTATAATTATGATTATTATTATTATAATCAAATAGAAGCGCTAAGCCACAGGGGTTATATAGCCTGATGTAAGTAGGTAAACAGTGTATTGATACAAGTAACATTTTTTCCATTTCGGTCCCAGGACTGAAACGCTTTCAGTAAAGGTGTCCTGTATATATCCACTTGTGTCCTTTCATCCGGAGTCTAATGTAACATGGATACACTTAATTTACCTGAATATTATGAATTCATGTATACATTTTAGTTTTTTTTTTAATTTGATGGGAACGGCTGAGCTCGTGAGTGTCATTCGGTACAAGGGGTGGGGGGGCTCGATTCTCCTTCCACTAAGAGACAGACAGACTCGCTACGTACGTTCTCGTTGACAATATCTTCATTATTTTTTTTAGTAAACGCTCATTCATTATTTTCCATCACAACATTCCTCTCCGCCCTACATCTTTCTTCACTTTCAGTATCTCTTTCTGACCCTTTCTCTCTCTCTGTTTCAACACTCGTCACCCACTATATCTCTCTGCCTCCCCCTACTTTCCTTCTTTCAATACTATGTCCTCGATACACCTCATATCTCCCGTTTCTCCCTCTTTCTCCTTGTTGCAACGCTCGTCACCCTTCATATCTCCATTTTCCCTCCCTTCCTCCCTTGTTTCAACACTCGTCATTCCTCGTATCTCCCTTCTCCCTCTCCCTTCCCTCAACACTCGTCAGTGTCCTGGATATACTTCCCTGTTGTACCCACAAAAACGTCTTGAAACTTTCTCCACAATTTCCCTCAACAACCCGGACACTCACAGAACTGGCTCGCTTTTTCGAGTTTCAACTCTCGTATGTCTGTTCTCTTGTGCTGTTGGCTTCCCTTTAATATCTTTGTGGGTTTTGCTCATTGCCTATTAATATTGTTTCTGCTGGATTCGACCGTGTTGTTGCTGCTATTTTTGTTGGTGCTCCTATTTGGCTGTATTTTCTTTTATTTTATTCTGCAGTTTTGGTGTCCGCGCACTTTCGTTAGCGTAGAGAATAAAAAGGCAAACAACCCACACACCGGAGAATGAAAGTTATGACGACGTTTCGGTCCGATTTGCACCATAAACTAGTCACTAGTGTATCGGGTTGGTAACATGTTAGTCTTACCTTTTTACAGTAGTTTTTTTTGTGTTTTTTCAGTGTTTTTTTTTCAGTATTTTTACCGCGTTTTTTAAATGTTTTTTCTTTACTTGATAACAGCGTTGTATGTAATTTGAGTTATAATGGTGACCGTTTAAAGTCATATTAGTGACTCGTTCTTTAGCCCTTTTGATAACTGAGTTCAGAATCATGACTGTTGAATGTTAGAAGTCATGATGGTGATTGCGATTATTGTCCAGCTGGTTACTGTGTTAACATAATGGTGACTGTGTTTTCAATCTTGTTGGTGACTATGCTTGAAGTCTTGATGGGACTGTGTTTAGACTCATAATGGTAACTGTTTCAAGTCATATTGATGACTGCGTTTACAGTCCTTCTGGTGACTGTGTTCTGAGACTGTATAAAACACGTGTATGTAAAACCAATAATATTTTCTGGGCACAATTATAATATTAAATAACATAAATTAATAATATTTAGACAACGCCAGAAAACAATATTTAAAATATTTTAAATAGATAATTAGTAAGTCAATTATTCAGCTGATAATATTTATTATAATCACATGGAAGGTAACCCGTAAGGCTCGTGTAGCGCTTGGCAGTTGGAATTCGTAGGGAGTAATCAGGTTTGATCCTAGGAAGGGGGCGGTAATTTCATTTCCTTGCATCAAGAGCCCTTACTCACCAATTAGTTCTCACTGCCTTGAGAGATCCCAAAGCCAAGTTCGATGTGGCGAAGGAAGCTGGCAGCTTCAGAGCCGCTTTGGCACTGAGACAACTGTGTTGTCACCATACCTGAGGTGTCACCACAGCTGTGGGTCTGTCCAAAGCCGTTCTTTAAAAAGAATATAACGAGGCCTTGATATTGTGTAGTTGTCTTCCAGTGTAACTTCCTCCAGATCATTATGGTATGAGGAAATCGATTTATAAATATCTGTTTCTTAATTTTTTATTCTGGAATAGGGTCATAATAATATATATTGTTGTCGTTGACACTGGTCGCCCTGGCTGAGAGCTTGTGTTGACACTGGTCGCCCTGGCTGAGAGCTTGTGTTGACACTGGTCGCCCTGGCTGAGAGCTTGTGTTGACACTGGTCGCCCTGGCTGAGAGCTTGTGTTGACACTGGTCGCCCTGGCTGAGAGCTTGTATTGTAGTGCTGGAAATGTGGAAATAACGCTGGAGGGGATTGTGCCTTCCCTGGAGATTATTGTGATTGCAATCACTGTGTTGCCTTTATATTTTTTTTGCTATCCTGTGTGCAGACTTGTTCTTTCTGTCTGCCTCAGCAATTCTTTCGTTGATTAGACAGATTAATCGTTATCTGCTCCAGTAAAGTTGCGTACGGCTCTGATGACTGATTTGGCTAGGAAATCTGCCGCCTCTCGTTGACGCTGTTAAATAACAGATGCCAAACAGAAGCAGGTTACGCCACGCCCTAACGGTGTCTCGAGCTTTTAAGTTGTATATATATATATTCATTTCACAAATAACCCGCACATAGAAAAGAGGAGCTTACGACGACGTTTCGGTCCTCTTTTCTATGTGCGGGTTATTAGTGTATTGTTCCAGTAACGGCATTGTGCCTTTTTTTGTTATTTGTTATGTATTCATTTAATTTTCTAAATCTAAAGAAAAAAATATAATATTTTTCAAAGAATAAAATATTTTCAGTAACGATTTCAAATCTGGTACAAGTATGATACGCAAACCGTTTAGTAACGTTTTGCAAGACGGTCTTAAAGAGCACAGTGTTCCCCTGACACCTACTCAGGCATCTCAAGGAGCGGGTGAACCTTAGTGTGAAAATCGCTGGCGTATAATGTGTGTGATATTTGACTGGTGTTTATATATATATTTACAGAGAGCGTCGAACACCTTTGTAAAGGCTTCAGCTGTATCAAGAGGGCTTCAAACACCTTTCCAGAGGCTACGACAAAAGCCACCACTGAAGCAACATTCCCGTCATCACGACTCAGTCCTACAGCTTCTCCCGTGATCAAACGATGCCAGGAGAATGAAATAGAGAGAAGCGAGAGGGATGTGGAGGAGAGGGGACTCGAGGGGGAGAGAGACTGAAGAGAAGGAGAGAGGAGTGAAGGCGATGTAAGGTGAGAAGTTGAAAGAAGATGAAGTAGGAGAGGAGTTAAGATTCGAGGAGAGGAAAGGAGGAGAAAAGAAAGTAGGAGAGCAGAGCGGATGAGAAGAGTGAATAATAGTATGGAGAGTGGAATGATGAAACCGAATAACGAAGAGATGAGAAATAGGAAAGTTAATAGAGGAAAGGTTAGAATTGACAAAGCAGAATAAGACAAACTAGTCTTTGGGTCAATGCGAGATCCGGGTAAAGGATCCTTGGTATTTAACAACCCCAGCTCCCTCTACTCCAACCCCCACACAAAGAATGGAACAGAGCGCTTTGTAACTCCCTAATGCACAAAAAGAAGGCATACACAAATTTTCGCTTGCCTTATTGGGCAAGAAGAGCCCTGCTATTTAAGCCAAAATCCCAAGTTTTACCTATTGGGCACGACATATATATATATATATATATATATCTATATATATGTGTGTGTGTGTGTGTGTGTGTGTGTGTGTGTGTGTGTGTGTGTGTGTGTGTGTGTGTGTGTGTGTGTGTGTGTGTGTGTAATATAGTGCATATTAAGATGAGCCGAATAGCGGCAAAATTTTTTTTTGCCAAATTAGCAGAAATGCAATGAGAGTGCCTTTTAAAAAAGACATTCTCATAGCATTTCACAGTACAAATAACACACATATTTTAAGATAAAATTGGTAAATTCGTACTTACACACGCTAATAACAGTCCCAAATATCTTCTAGGTAGAACACACCAGAGTTAAAACTTAAAAATTGATCAAAAGAGGCTCTCTCAAGTTATTACCCATCTTAATTATTACATGATCCTCTCCCTTGATATTGTACACCAGCTTTGAAAGTTTGATGTAAATCTGCCAAGTTGTTTTCAGGTCATTAATAACAATTTTGAAGGATAAAAAAATATTATAGCAACTGAAAGCTACTCTCTTCTGGGGACACCTAAATATTTGGCCTTCATTTATTTCAGAACATTCAGGAGCGTGCCTTGCACAGCCATCAACCATGCACACAGTAGAGATTGAAATAAAATTGGCCAAACTGTAAGTGAAACAGTTTAATAGGAATTCAGACCGTAGCATTAAGTAATACACATTATCGTTGCAATTTTCGTAACCTATAAGATGCATTCTCAAGATATCGAGTGGAAACTAGTATCCAAATTTCTTAATAAGGTTAAGCAGAACTTTCCTTAAGTATATTACACCATCGCTGAAGGTGGGGGCTGGGAACCGCTTATGGGCCTATTTTTGGAAGGGTTTTAGAGCCCATCCGGGACACAAAATTGCTGGAATTGCATCTAAAAAAATTGAGGAACTCTCTGCCATCCTCAAGTAACCAATCCGATAGCCCTAACTCTTTTCCAAGAGGAGCAAGTAAACGAGATGTGTAACTTCGTAGTTTCAGACATGGAAGTGACAGTTTTCCAGTCCCTCTTTAGTTGGAATAATGACTGAACTAACATTCAGCAATTCATAAAAAGAAAACTATAATAGATACGACATTTACAGGAGTAAAAAGGTCTTAGAATAAGCCAGTCTATAACTTAATAAAAAGCATATCCAAATCACTTTATATTTTCATTCCCTGCAAAGCTATTATATTAAATCCAGTAATTCTCTATTTTTATATGTTAGAAAATTAACCAGTTTGCATCATTACCTAGAACATTATTTTTTTTCTTTAAGTTTGATATATCAGCCTTTGGCAAACTGGCACATATATAGTAGACCCTTATAAAACAGACATTTCTCTCTCAGTTACATTCACTGGAGCTAAAAATTTAAAACCGATCAGAGAAAATGTCAAGGGAAGCAAAAATTCCGGAAACGACTACAGGTACCTCCTTTTGAGGGATACCTAATAAAATGAGAAGATTATTAGGTATCTCCACAGGGTCATACTGATTGAAGTTATCGGATTTCCTTCCCTTCAATATTTCCATACAGTAAATTGAAATGGACACGTTTGATTGGCTTCAGAATTTCGGCATTTCTATATTACTTAGAATGAGGTTAGGTTTATAACTCACGAAAACGTAATACCACGAATGAACAGAAATCCGGGAACAGGTGGACATTGAACCCTTGTCAAGCGAATCCTAAACTCACAGGCCAGTGCGTTAACCACTCGGCCAGCTGGCTGAATCTTATTAGAGCCAGCTGGCCCAGTGGTTAACGCACTGGCCTGCGAGTTTTAGGACTAGCTTGCCATGGATTCAACCCCCTCCCGTTCCCTGATTTGCTAGGTTTATTATTGGACGAAGCGGAAAAAATGCCTATTTTATCTTTAAAATAGGTGCAATTTTTAATCATGCAATTATTTGTGATGTCTTCTCTGAAATGTTTCAAACTTAATAAACTGATGAACCTACATCAAATGAACTTTTAGTTCGACTTTAGACTACGTAGCACAAGTTTGTCAATTTCAAAGAATAATTAAAACGCTGGGATTATTGGTTTCTGTGGAATGCCTGGAGAATGACTGTCTTGATCAGCTTCAAACTTTCAATGCCGATGTATTTTTCTCAAAGCAATATTTGCCTTGTTGCTTAGTTGTATAAATGCTAACTTCCAAATTTTATTAAGCATATTGTGATACTAAGCTTCATGCAATAATTTGAGGATGTCTCCTCAGCTTCAAACGGAAACTGTTGTTGTCGGGAGTTTCCCTTAAAATTAATGACAAACAGAAAGTAGTTACTCAGAACCCCCATCCCCACTCAGACCCCATATCGATAAAAATAAATAAAATAGAGAGAACAGGAAACCCCTCCCAGTCAGACGAAGAACTTGGTGAAACACTGGAATAAGGATCTGCAGCCAAAGTGTCACAACTCGATCTCACCCAAAAGTTGACCTGGAGAAACTCCGGAACCAACCCACGAAATTGTCGGCGTCAAAGTCCCAGAGGGAAAGTTATATCCCCTTCCAATCCCCAATCCTCCTCCAGTGTTTCCCCGCTCCTCCCCAACCCATCCCCTAACCACCACTAACACAACATCCCCCCCTCTCCCCACAGACAACACTTTGCGTTTTTTGCGTAATATTTCATCTCTAGCGTCATCGGTTTCTTTTGTGAGTAGTCGACTCAGCTAATGGATGATTAGCGATGATTTCTGCGTCTCTGAGTCCATTAGCGCCTCCAGCCTCATTTAGCTGTGTAAAAGAAAGTGTATATGTGTGTGTATATATATGTGTGTGTGTGTGTGTGTGTGTGTGTGTGTGTGTGTGTACTCCTTTATTTGTGCTAACCTGTATGAGGTTGCAGGGGTCTAATCGCAGCTCCCGACCCTGCCTTATAACTTGCCTCGTGGGTCCTGTTGTACGTATTCATGAAACTAAGTATGCATCCTGCGTCCACTACCACTTCGTCCAAGTCATTCTATTTCCTAACTACACAGCAACTGCAGGAATACTTTGACATCCCTGTGACTCATATGTACCCTCATGTACTCGTTTCCCTCATCCTGAACAATCTCTGTCAACTCCACGTACTCCTCTGATTATAATCAACTTTATATCTATCCTGACTCTTCTGACCACTGATATTGCTCATCATAGCTCATTCCCCTTACTTCTAGGACTAGTCTCTCTGCATACACTCTCTAGTTTCTTAACATTCTTTACCAAGTGAGGGGTTCCATATAGAGCCGTGAATGACACTTGGTACGTGGTTGATTTGCCAATCAACCACGTACTGTTGAGATTATTCTGTTGTTAAATACCTCTGGCGACATGCTCGGAACTATGTTAACCTCTCGATGTTTCTCTCTGAGTAAGAATTACAGCCTTTGTACAGTTCGATACTCAGTTTACGGTCTTTTTGCCCCTTCCCCAATTACAACCTCATCGGTTGTAATTCTCCTTATTATTTTCACTTCAACTGCAAACAAGTATGTCTTTGATATATACCAATACTGATCCCTCCAGAACTAAACTTGCCACATTTTTGCATTCTTCCAATCTTCTCAGACAATGACTCGCAGTTTCCTTGCCATAAGACAATCTTTAACCTTTGATCTAGTTTAGCGCATTACCTGTTATTCCTGTTTTATCCTATCGTTTTTGTATCAGTCTCTTTTCAGGGTCAAAATCAAATTCTATTTTGCAGTCGAATAATATAACTCACCCACACTGTCTGTCCATCTCTCTCTCTTCACTTCTGTTACTTTGTTATAGAACGCCAACAAGATTTTTCCATATCTAAATTTGTGGTGACTATTCTTTTAAACCACTTCTCTCCAGGTACTCCAACTCCTTTCATCTTCATTTTTTTTAACTGCGCCTTTGGCTTAACCATGGGCTCTATCAGTTCTTATATCTTTATTTCTGTGTATGAAGCTTTCCTCTGCATACAGTGTGTTCTATCTAGCCGCTGCACTGTCTCGTTCATTGACTTTCCTTCCTTTTTCCTTTCCTATTACGCTGCATTTAGGAATTCTCTTATGCCTGGAAAGTTTCCTCTTTTTAAAATTTGGTTTGTCCCGTCTCCCTCCTATTATTTTTTCTTGGCTGTTTACCTCCACAAAGTATGTGGAACTCAGGACTGTATGGTCGCCAGCATCCAGAGGTCTCTCATATTTATTTTTATCTACATATATCAGATACACTTATGGAAAACACTGGATCCAGTCTCACTGGCTCGTTTCCTCCTCGCTCCTGATGTGTCCTTAACTTGCTGATACAAAGTTTACCATCACCGTCTCCACTAACTTAGCACTCTACGTTTCTGGTGCCCTTTGTGGGAACCAGACACTTGGAGGCATAATAATTTTTTTGTGATTGAAATCTCCCGTGATTAGTAGTTTTCCCATGTCAGTGTGTGTGTATGCCTATATAAGAGAGAGAGAGAGAGAGAGAGAGAGAGAGAGAGAGAGAGAGAGAGAGAGAGAGAGAGAGAGAGAGAGAGAGAGAGAGAAAGAAAGAGAGAGAGAGAGAGGCGTAATAAAAACTTAGGGAAAATGCAGAAAAATTGTGTTTAAAACTCTTGGGATGTTTCTGACGTCGTCATATTTCGTGTACTTTTCCCTTAATATAAGCTCTTCTTCCCGTCTTGTTGACCTGATTACTCTACTCAGGGTATAATGTTGCTCTTCTTTTCTTTCCTATTGTGTACATGTCTCTGATGTCACCCTTTTCTCTACCATTTCTTCAGTCCTTTTCAATGCGAAAAAACTATAATTTTTCATATATTTAAGATCCCTCTGTTGTTCCCATTTTAGAGTCATATAATGCTTTTCGTCTTCACAAAATCACAAAGAAATATTTTCCACTTATGAGTGATAGACGTAAACAGGAACATACAAGGTAGACTAGACTAGTCTATTCAAAGTAAAGAGATCAGTTTAGGAGCTAAAGCTTAACCTATGGGAAGTAAGCTACCAAAGTACACACACATATTAGGATATTTAAGGGAAATTTAAAAAAAAAAAACCCAGAAAACAGAACATCATTCTGAGATATAGAGATTAACTGGAGGAGTCCCTGAAGAATATTTTGTAGCCTCTGTGTCCATGTGTCTAGTAAAGACCAGAATACAGAAATATATTCTTCCATATACTTTTATTGATAAAAAATACTGAGGATAATACAAAAATTTAAGTATATAAATGAAGGTTGCTGTAAGTCTTGGTCAGACTTCAGAATAAATGATTACAGAAATTTAACTCTCGCAAAAGCGAAGATGTGAATCTGAGAGACGGGGAGATACGACCAGAAACTGAGTACCACATGAAAAATGAAAAATATAAAAAAACTCAAACAAATAAAGAACATTATCCAGAAGCTGTTCACTGGAACACACTTAAAAAAAACATTAGCATTTATGAACCCGAACAAAGATTAAGTTTAACACACTCTTGCTCATACTTGCGACCAATGTTTTGAGAATGTAACACCATTGCCGAACACTCGCCTGGTAAAAGGCAAAGAGTTGAACTTGAGAAAGCTCAAAGAAGTAAACTGAGGCACCTGCCTGAGTTAAGAGGAAATAAACTACGGTGAAAACAAAGAGTAGCAAGAAATGATAAGATCACCACATACAAAATGTTGCGGGGTATAGCCAGAAGAGACAAAGATTGTCTCTTTGTAAGAAGTATAACAAAAACGAGAGAGCTTGGCTGGAAGTCACATAGTCAAATATGATTGAGTTAAGAGGTGGAACCAAAAGCCAGAGGTCATCCAGCTCACAAACTCTAAAGGAAAATTACAAAAAAGTAATAACACAGACACACAGGCAGACACAGACACACACACACACCAGGAGCTATGACTCGACCCCTGCAACCACAACTAGGTGAGTACACACACACACACACACACACACACACACACACACACACACACACACACACACACACACACAAGGCAAGCACAAGACACACACCAGTCTGATACACAGTGATCTTCATTGACCTCGACTTTCAATGGGAGAGAACTGTCAAGAGGGACCAGTGAGCCGCTTACACAATGTTGAGACTCGACAAGTATGACAGGAAGTTTGGTTATAGTCTGAGAGAAAGAGCAGGGAAGAGTTAGTCTGTGAGAGAAAGAGCAGGGAAGAGTTAGTCTGTGAGAGAAAGAGTAGGGAAGAGTTAGTCTGTGAGAGAAAAAGCAGAGAAGAGTTAGTCTGTGAGAGAAAGAGTAGGGAAGAGTTAGTCTGTGAGAGAAAGAGCAGGGAAGAGTTAGTCTGTGAGAGAAAGAGAAGGGCAGAATTAGTCTGTGAGAGAAAGAGCAGGGAAGAGTTAGTCTGTGAGAGAAAGAGAAGGGAAGAGTTAGTCTGTGAGAGAAAGAGCAGGGAAGAGTTAGTCTGTGAGAGAAAGAGCAGGGAAGAGAGAGTTAGTCTGTGAGAGAAAGAGCAGGGAAGAGTTAGTCTGTGAGAGAAAGAGCAGGGAAGAGTTAGTCTGTGAGAGAAAGAGCAGGGAAGAGTTAGTCTGTGAGAGAAAGAGAAGGGCAGAGTTAGTCTGTGAGAGAAAGAGAAGGGAAGAGTTAGTCTGTGAGAGAAAAAGCAGGGAAGAGTTAGTCTGTGAGAGAAAGAGAAGGGAAGAGTTAGTCTGTGAGAGAAAGAGCAGGGAAGAGTTAGTCTGTGAGAGAAAGAGAAGGGCAGAGTTAGTCTGTGAGAGAAAGAGCAGGGAAGAGTTAGTCTGTGAGAGAAAGAGAAGGGAAGAGTTAGTCTGTGAGAGAAAGAGCAGGGAAGAGTTAGTCTGTGAGAGAAAGAGAAGGGAAGAGTTAGTCTGTGAGAGAAAGAGCAGGGAAGAGTTAGTCTGTGAGAGAAAGAGAAGGGCAGAGTTAGTCTGTGAGAGAAAGAGAAGGGCAGAGTTAGTCTGTGAGAGAAAGAGCAGGGAAAATTTAGTCTGTGAGAGAAAGAGCAGGGAAGAGTTAATCTGTGAGAGAAAGAGCAGGGAAGAGTTAGTCTGTGAGATAAAGAGCAGGGAAGAGTTAGTCTGTGAGAGAAAGAGAAGGGCAGAGTTAGTCTGTGAGAGAAAGAGCAGGGAAGAGTTAGTCTGTGAGAGAAAGAGAAGGGAAGAGTTAGTCTGTGAGAAGAGCAGGAAGAGTTAGTCTAGGAAAGAGAGAAGAGTTAGCCTGTGAGAGAAAGAGAGGGAAGAGTTAGTCTGTAGAAGAGAAGGCAGAGTAGTCAGGAAAGAGCAGGGAAGAGTTAGTCTGTGAGAGAAAGAGAAGGGAAGAGTTAGTTGTGAGAGAAAGAGCAGGGAAGAGTTAGTCTGTGAGAGAAAGAGAAGGGAAGAGTTAGTCTGTGAGAGAAAGAGCAGGGAAGAGTTAGTCTGTGAGAGAAAGAGAAGGGCAGAGTTAGTCTGTGAAGAAAGAGAAAGCAGAGTTAGTCTGTGAGAGAAGACAGGGAAAGTTAGTCTTGAGAGAAAGAGCAGGAAGAGTTAGTCTGTGAGAGAAAGAGCAGGGAAGAGTTAGTCTGTGAGAAAGAGCAGGAAGAGTTAGTCTGTGAGAGAAAGAGAAGGGAGAGTTAGTCTGTGAGAGAAAGAGCAGGAAGAGTTAGTCTGTGAGAGAAAGAGAAGGCAGAGTTAGTCTGTGAGAGAAAGAGAGGGAAGAGTTAGTCTGTGAGAGAAAGAGAGGGAGAGTTAGTCTGTGAGAGAAAGAGAAGGGAGAGTTAGTCTGTGAGAGAAAGAGAGGGAAGAGTTAGTCTGTGAGAGAAGAGCAGGAAGAGTTAGTCTGTGAGAGAAAGAGAAGGGAGAGTTAGTCTGTGAGAGAAAGAGCAGGGAAGAGTTAGTCTGTGAGAGAAAGAGAGGAGAGTTAGTCTTGAGAGAAAGAGAGGGAGAGTTAGTCTGTGAGAGAAAGAGCAGGGAAGAGTTAGTCTGTGAGAGAAAGAGCAGGGAAGAGTTAGTCTGTGAGAGAAAGAGCAGGGAAAGAGTTAGTCTGTGAGAGAAAGAGCAGGGAAGAGTTAGTCTGTGAGAGAAAGAGCAGGGAAGAGTTAGTCTGTGAGAGAAAGAGCAGGGAAGAGCTAGTCTGTGAGAGAAAGAGCAGGGAAGAGTTAGTATGTGAGAGAAAGAGAATGGCAGAGTTAGTCTGTGAGAGAAAGAGCAGGGAAGAGTTAGTCTGTGAGAGAAAGAGCAGGGAAGAGTTAGTCTGTGAGAGAAAGAGCAGGGAAGAGTTAGTCTGTGAGAGAAAGAGCAGGGAAGAGTTAGTCTGTGAGAGAAAGAGAAGGGCAGAGTTAGTCTGTGAGAGAAAGAGCAGGGAAGAGTTAGTCTGTGAGAGAAAGAGCAGGGAAGAGTTAGTCTGTGAGAGAAAGAGCAGGGAAGAGTTAGTCTGTGAGAGAAAGAGCAGGGAAGAGTTAGTCTGTGAGAGAAAGAGAAGGGCAGAGTTAGTCTGTGAGAGAAAGAGCAGGGAAGAGTTAGTCTGTGAGAAAGAGAAGGGAAGAGTTAGTCTGTGAGAAAGAGAAGGGAAGAGGGAGTTAGTCTGTGAGAGAAAGAGCAGGGAAGAGTTAGTCTGTGAGAAAGAGAAGGGAAGAGTTAGTCTGTGAGAATGAGAAGGGAAGAGGGAGTTAGTCTGTGAGAGAAAGAGAAGGGAAGAGTGAGTTAGTGAGAGAAAAGGACGGGAAGGAGGAGATAGTATGTGAGAGAAAGGGAAGGGGAAAATTTATCACTAGAAAGACAAACACAATGGGTGACGGACTCGGAAAGAGAAAGAGAAAAAAAAAAGGAAAGAGATTAGTGTCATTGTGATACAGAGAAGAAGAAGAAGAAGGGTTTACGACTGTAAAATATTTTTTTTTTAGAATGAATAACAAAGAAAACTGTACGAAGATAATACCAACAGTTGAATGTATCAAGACAATACTTGCATGTAGAACAGTTTCTTAGACAACAATACGCTCAAGGTCGAACTTCATCATGCATGAAGGAGTAGAATTCACAGGAGGGAGAGACTACACTTTCTCTTCAAACATTTATTTAAGTTCAACGTTTCGATGTCACCGAAACGTTGAAATGTAAACGAATTAATGTCCGAAAAAATTCTACTCTCTCCCACCTGCAATAAATTATATTTCTTCGATCTTAATCAACTTGGCTTTTATCATATTTTTTGTGTATGTTTTTAATACCCGCAGCTTAAAATAAGCTTGAGAATTTCATATCAAGAATTTGTGCAACTATAAAGATAGTTTTTCTGGTGTAGGGTAAATGAGGCTTTTCGGAGGCGTGCTGTAGGTTTATTTGTGTTCTGGTACAGTCAGTGTGCTGTTCTAGACATCCCTACCAGGCCTTAGCCAGGCGGTAGAGAACGGACTTCTTGTTTGTAGGCTCCCAGCATACGTATGGAGGATTACCATTAAACCCCCTAGCTGTATCCGAGGAGCTGAACAGGCCCCTAAAGTCAGTAATTGACCAGCCGGGCTGTGGTTCATACGTCGGTTTACGTGCGGCCAGCAGTTATAGCCTGGTTGATCAGATCTTGTTCAACCACGAGGCCTGGTCACGGGCCAGGCCGCGGGGGCGTTCACCCCCGAAACCCCCTCAAGGTATACTCCAGGTAGGCTACAAGTATACTCCAGGCTGTCTACAGTAGGCCTAGCCTGTGAAATGGCAGCACCAGCATGACGCAAACTGTAATACCCAACAAGGCTTACATTACTGCTAGTCGTTGAGTATGATGAAGGCTGATATTTACAGAAAAAGGCTTGTGTGACTGTGAAAACACTCGCTATAGTGAATACACATACACACACACACACACACACAGAATACAAGCGGATGAGGATCAATTACGCCAACAAGGAGATCTAGACAGGCTGCAAGCCTGTTACCACAAATAGCTCTTGGGGTTTAACCCCACCATGTGCAAAGTCATGAAACGGGGAAGGACAAAGAAGACGGCAGAGTACATTCTAGGAGGTCAAAGGCTGCAAAACTCACTCAAGGAAAATTATCTTGGGGTGAGCATCATACCGAACATATTGAGGCGCACATCAACCAAATAACCGCTGCAGCATATAGGCAAACCTAATAATAGGAGTCGTTCACGACACTACTGTGTACTTCAGGTCCATATTGGAATAAACATCACTAGTATGGAACCCACACCTGATCAAACGAGTAAAAAATTAGAGAACGTGCAAAGGTTTGCAACAAGACTAGTCCAGGACCTAAGGGGTATTTCCTACGAGGGGTTAAAAGGGAACTCAACCTGACAACACTGGAGGACAAGTGGGATAGGGGAACATGATAACGACGTATAAAATACTGAGAGGAATGGGACACAGGACAAGAGGACACGGCTGAATAAGTACTTCTTAACATCTCTATGACTCAGTCACACAGATGTTAAAGTACTTATTCAGCCTCAGAGTTGTCAAGAAGTGGACTATCTGGAGAATGATGTAGTGGAGGCTGGATCCATACATAGCTTTAAGAAGAGGTACGATAATGCTCTTGATGCAGGGAGAGAGAGGACCTAGTAGCGATCAGCAAAGAGGCTGGGCTATGAGCTATGAGTCGATCCCTGCAACCACAAATAGGTGAGTATAAACGAGTACAAATAGTTGAATCCAAATAGATGAGTACACTCACACACACTGCAGAGGAAACATTTATTTTGAGAAATTTTTCTCTGTGTAGATGTAGAGCTTTCTCAAGTTAAGACTTCATAAAGCTCTTCACTAGCATAAATGATGTCCTTGTTAAACCTTGTTCAACAATGTATATGTTTTTATGTATTGTCGGTCTAGAGTTTTATGACTCTGATCGCGGGTTCTATCCCCGCCCGTGGTATGTTTTTTTTTTTTTTTTTGGATCCTGGTGAGTAAAAATGAGGCTTATTGCTAAAGATACATATTTGAAATCATTTACTTTATATGTAAAATAATAAAAAAAAAACACAGAACCTCTTGAAGGTAATTAGGTTCGATCTAATGGGAGGAAAAGTTAGGTTCCTTTGAACAAGAGCCATTCACCAGCATCGAGGACCCTTCTGTTGAGCGAATCTCTGGAAAGTAGGTGCCAACAAGTGCTTTTTCACAAATGTCTTTTCAACAATGGGTTAATAAGCGTGTTTCTTCATAGTCTGTCAACGCTGTGTGTGTGTAAGGGGGGGGGGGTTTGTCTGTCTGTCCCCGTCCGTGCGCCCGTGTTTTATACCTCCCGTGTAACAAACACTGTCCCCGAGGGTCGCCCTGTCCACAACATTTTTTTTTTCTGAACCCCTCAACATATTCACTGATATTTTTTAATAATATGGGGAAAAAAAATATAATTTTGACGCCAGTTCGTTAAATTTAAAACCTATTTCACCGTAGTTATTTTGCAGATGTTAGTATATATATATATATATATATATATATATATATATATATATATATATATATATATATATATATATATATATATATATATATACTAACATCTGCAAAATAACTACGGTGAAATTATAGTGAAATTCCTATAGTGAATTTACTGTTTTTTTCCCCCTAAAGTGAATTTTACTCTTCTTTCACAATAATTATTTTATATATTGTGATTGCATGTGTTTACTGTGGTCTTAGTTCGTACTGAAACATATGCCCCTTTTTTATGGAAGAAATCACAATATAACGAGCTACTGCGAATATGCTAAAAATAGCAGTGAAAATTTTGAAATAAAAAATAGAAATACTTCATCGCTTTCAGTTGCTTACGCACACATCTTCAGATAAGTGAATGTGTGTGTGTGTGTGTACTCACCTATTTGTGGTTGCAGGGGTCGATTCATAGCTCCTGGCCCCGCCTCTTCACTGGCCGCTACTAGGTCCTCTCTCTCCCTGCTCCATGAGCTTTATCAAACCTCGTCTTAAAACTATGTATGGTTCCTGTCTCCACTACGTCACTTTCTAGACTATTCCACTTCCTGACAACTATGACTGAAGAAATACTTCCTAACATCCCTTTGACTCATAGGAGTCTTCAACTTCCAATTGTGTCCCATCTCTGGAACATCTTGTTTCTGTCCACCTTATCCATTCCTCGCAGTATTTTATATGTCGTTATCATGTCTCCCCTAACCCTCCTGTCCTCTAGTGTCGTCAGGCCGATTTCCCTTAACCTTTCTTCGTAGGACAATCCCCTTAGCTCTGGGACTAGTCTTGTTGCAAACCTTTGCACTTTCTCTAGTTTATTGACGTGCTTGACCAAGTGTGGGTTCCAAACTGGTGCTGCATACTCCAGTATGGGCCTGACGTATATGGTGTACAGAGTCTTGAACGATTCCTTAGTGAGGTATTGGAACGCTATTCTTAGGTTTGCCAGCCGTCCGTATGCTGCAGCAGTTATCTGATTAATGTGTGCCTCAGGAGATGTGCTCGGTATTATACTCACCCCAAGATCTTTTTCTTTGAGTGAGGTTTGCAGTCTTTGGCCACCTAGACTATACTCTGTCTGCGGTCTTCTTTGCCCTTCCCCGATCTTCATGACTTTACATTTGGCAGGGTTAAATTCAAGGAGCCAGTTACTGGACCAGGCTTGTAGCCTGTCCAGGTCTCTTTGTAGTCCTGCCTGATCCTCGACTGATTTATTTCTTCTCATTAACTTCACATCTGCAAACAGGGACACTTCTGAGTCTATCCCTTCCGTTATGTCATTACATATACCAAAAATAGTACCGGTCCCAGGACTGACCCTTGTGGAACCCCACTCGTCACAGGTGCCCACTCTGACACCTCATCACGTACCATGACTCGTTGTTGCCTCCCTGTCAGGTATTCTCTGATCCATTGCAGTGCCTTTCCTGTTATGTGTGCCTGATCCTCTAGCTTTTGCATTAACCTATTGTAAGGAACTGTGTCGAACGCCTTCTTGCAGTCCAAGAAAATGCAGTCTATCCACCCCTCTCTCTCGTGTCTTACTTCTGTTACCTTGTCATAAAACTCCAGTAGGTTTGTGACAGGATTTTCCTTCCCTGAAACCGTGCTGGTTGTCGTTTATAAGCTTGTGTCTTTCTAGGTGCTCCACCACTCTCCGTCTGATGATCTTCTCCATGACTTTGCATACTATACACGTCAGTGACACAGGTCTGTAATTTAATGCCTCATGTCTGTCTCCTTTCTTAAAAATTGGGACTACATTTGCCATCTTCCACACCTCAGGTAGTTGCCCAGTTTCAATGGATGTGTTGAAGATTTTTGTTAGTGGCACACTCAACATCTCTGCTCCCTCTCTAAGGACCCATGGAGAAATGTTGTCAGGTTCCACCGCTTTTGAGGTATCGAGTTCACATAGCAGCTTCTTCACTTCCTCCTCGGTTGTCTATTCTGAATTGCTGGAGTCCTTCCTGTCTCCTCTGTAAATTCTTCTTTAAATCTCATGTTGAGCTCCTCACATACCTCTTGGTCGCTTCTTGTGAACTCCCCACCTTCCTTCCTCAGCCTGATTACCTGGTCCTTGACTTTTGTTTTCCTCCTGATGTAGCTATACAACAGCTTCGGGTCAGACTTTACTTTTGATGCTATATCATTTTCGTATTGTCGCTGAGCCTCCCTTCTTACCTGTGCATATTCGTTTCTGGCTAATCTCTTTATTTTCCTGGGTCCTTTGTCTTCTGTACTTTTTCCATTCTCTAGTGCACTTAGTTTTTGCCTCCCTACACCTTTGGGTGAACCAAGGACTCGTTCTGGTCTTCCCATTATTTCTGTTTCCATTGGGGACAAACCTCTCCTCTGCCTCTTTGCATTTGGTTGTCACATATTCCATCATTTCTTTTACTGGTTTTCCTGCCAATTCTCTCTCCCACTGAACGTCTTGTAGGAAGTTCCTCATGCTTGTGTAGTCCCCCGTTTTGTAGTTTCGTTTTTCCCTTCCTATTCCTGCTCCCCCCTCCACTTGTAGCTCAACTATATAATCAAAACACAGAACGAAATGATCACTAGCTCCAAGGGGCCTTTCATATGTGATATCCTCGATGTCCAAACTACTCAAGGTGAATACTAGGTCCAGTCTTGCTGGATCATCCTCATCTCTCTCTCTGGTAGTGTCTATAACACATCCATCATCTTGGCTCTCCATGATTCAGGACCCCCGTGGGGCTCCAGGTGATTGAAATCACCCATAAGTAGTAACTTTGCTCTCCCTGTGTGGGCTCTTCTGGCCACCTCGGCTAGTGTGTCTACCATTGCTCTGTTGCTCTCGTCGTATTCTTCTCTTGGCTTCCTGCAGTTCTGTGGCGGGTTGTACATTACAGCAATTACCACCTTATGGCCCTCAAACTGGATTGTTCCTACTATGTAGTCCCTTTCTCCCATTCCATCCATTCCTTCCACTTCCTCAAATCCCCACCGGTTCTTAATGAGCAGTGCAACTCCTCCTCCCCCTCTGTTCCCTCTATTTTTCCTGAGGATTTGATATCTGGGTGGAAAGATTGCATCTGTTATCATCCTGGTGAGTTTCGTTTCTGTGAGTGCTATTATGTCTGGGGATGTCTTCTTTATTCTTTCATGGCACGCCTCACATTTATTTGTTATACCATCTGCATTTGTATACCAAACCTTTAACTTCTTTTCTAAAACCGTAGTCAGGGGGGTACGTTGGGGTTGGGAAAGTGGGAGACCTGATGAGGAACTATGGGTGGTTGGTGTGAAGGTGGAGTTTGTAATGAGGTGGGTTGAAGCATTGGGTATTGCATGTGTGTTTTGGTTTATATTGTTTGGTTGCATTGGGGTTGTCCAGGTTGGGACACATCTGAAGGTATTTGAGCTTCCTCCTGAGTCTGGGTTCTCCTGTCCATCTCTCTTTCCTCCTTTTGTCTCTGTACCTTCTCTTTCAGTTTCTGTCTTTCTTCTTGTGTTCTGTCGCGGTCGAGATACACATTCCAGTAATCTGACATATCCCCTAGTCTTGCTTTCTCCTGCAGAATCCTGTTTTGAGTCAATTCCGCCTTGAAAATCACTTTGACTGGGCGGATTCTTCCTCTTGCAAACCCCCCTATTCTCAGAAAATTTGCCAGCTGGGTCATGTCATCTTCTCCTATTGCTATTGTGTGTGTGTGTGTGTGTAACCACATGATAGCGTTCAGGCATTTCGGTTTTCTAACAGTGATGTTTTTCAGCCTCCGTGGTATATACACTGCTGCTCTCGGTTTACATACATTAAGAGAGATATTCCTAACAATGATATCGTCTTCATATACTGTACTTTCGTGGTGTTAAAACGGAAAAATAAATTACGCTATTTAGCAGAATTATCGTTGTTTTATAAGCCAAGACCGCAATATTTGCCTAAAAAGTACGATATATATACATAGTGAGGGAAAAAAGACTTCCTCGGATCACAATTCAAGTGGCCTTTCAGTAAAGGAAACAATGAATTTTTTTCTTAACTGCGTCCGTATACACAGCCTACTTAGCTTCAAGCTTCAGTCTCAGATAATAACTTACATGGCTTTATTTTACTCCCTTTAGTGCATTAAGCTAAGAACAGGTTAGTGTAAATCAAGTTGAGTTATTGTTAAGTATAGTGTTGGTAATACCCAGTTTAATATAAATCAAGAACGTAAATCCAACTTAGTGTAAAATGTTACATTGCTTAGAACGTTTGTAGCCTGGTAGATGGGTCTTTGGTTCGCACCTGATGGACCTATGTTCAATCCGTACACCTGCAGTCCCTGTTCACACAGCATCAAATAGGTGCCTGGATGCTATCAGCATATTTTTGGTAGTATCTAACGGTTGGTAGAAGAAAAATACCTTATTCGGATTATTAACCAAGATGGATAGTAACATAAAGGTCAGTTATTACCCTGGTACGTAAACAGGGTCAACAGACGTAAGAAACCATACCTAACGTTTCCGCTAGTGACGGAATCGAACTAAAGTTATTCAGATGCGAGGCTATGGTGCCTCAGCTGGATCACCGATTACACATTTTGCTAGGCTTTGAAAGGAGTTGAGGTAGGATAATTCTTCGCCTGCATACTCATACACACGAAAATAAATAAAAAATATGATGTAATGATTCCGTAACAAGCAAAGGGCGCTATTCGAATGAATTTGTACAAAGTGATCACCAGGGAATGATCAAAGAGAATTCTCACCATTCAGAAAAAGATCAGTCATGAAGCCAATCAAACTCTTGAAATCTAGTGTTAAATATCTGAGCATAGGGACAAGAACATTTGTATAGAGTTCAATAAATCCCTTTTTGTTATCATCATATGAATGGAACGATGAAGAGCAATATACTTATCCGATGAGAAAATCATAAGCAACTTTCATATATGCAAATCAACATCTCATAGATACATAAAATGCACACTGATCAAGACTGAGCATTCAACTTCTCATCTGCCCCTAAATGGATTGATATACACACAACGTCAAACTAGAAAGTCATTAATTCCAGTTGATTACCTGGTGGGTTCCAGAGCATGGCGAAATTCTGGGCATTTTACTCGATGAATCCGCTGACTGGGGAATAGTGACTGTGAAGTATGACAGAAACACTAAGTAACTTTTTGTAAGAAGAAGCTTCAAGGAACCAGCTGGAATGGTGAGCCATGTTCCTCAAGAACAACCTTCATGAACCTTGTTCCTTAAGAAAATGCAACATCTCCTTAGAACAACCCGGGAATTATCATCATTATTATGCTTAGTGGGAAGCGCTAAAAAACATTGGGTCATACAGAGCATGGGGGAAAAGAAAGCAATCAGGTTCCATCCAAGGGAATCAAGAGCAGGTATAATTCTTTGGCTTAAAATTCCATCAAAGGCATCAAGGACCCTCCTTCGAGGGTCCTTGATGCCTGCAAATAAACAGAATAAACGAAAGATAAATCTTGGCCCAAGAAATTTTACAGAATTTCTGCTGCAACTATGATAACAGTAAAAGTTTAAATTGTATCTTTAGGAAGCAATGGGAACTTGCGATCTTGCAGTTGCAACGACGACGTCGGTTTGGTCACCAGTGCTCCCTAAACTTGATACGTTCACGATAAGGTGAAATTCTCATTTCCTTTTGCAGTAAAAGCTCCTTAATTAACATTATCATCATATATAAGCAGGGGTTTTGTAGATGTCCTTTAAATGTTTTTTTTTATATTTCAAATATCGCATATACGTCTCACTTACTGTGTCAGTGTTGGTCATCATTTAGAACCTCATTTATCTTAATACAAGACGAACACATACGTATTCTTTCTCTCTAATAAATGAATTAAATTTAAATTGTTCCTCAGTCTGAATACAAAAATTTACGAGATGCAAATTAGCAGCAAATTTTTTATGCTATAAATTAAGCAAACACATATTTTTTAATATTTTTTTGTGGGGGGAAGGCGGGGGAGGAGGGGGTTAAGGAGGGTAACACGACGTGCAAAGTCTACAACCAAACTTTGCATTAACAAACTTTGCATTAACAAACTTTGCATTAACAAACTTTGCATTAACAAACTTTGCATTAACAAACTTTGCAGGAACTAAGTACATTTTTTAAGGAAATTATTTCTTCCAACTTCATTCGGGGTTGATTGGAAGATTGTGAGATTAGGAACCCAGAAGAGATGAAGAGATTAGGATATAAGATTAGATCGTGACACAGATGGGAAAAATCGTAGTGAAAGCTTAGCGATCTGAACGAGAGAGTAATAAGATGATTATTAGAATAAGATTGGAAAACGGGAAAATTTGAATACTAGAAGACTAAGCATGAGAAACTAAGAAGTGAAGAATATATTTTTGCGTGTGTATATTCATTGTGAAGCAGTAAACCCGTTGGGGTCATATACAGCCTATAAAATAAGAGGATTTTATTTTTATAATCATTGGGAGCACTAAACCCGTAAAATAAGAGGAGATTATCAGGCTTTAGACAAAATTTCTGGAACAATATTAGATACATCAACACTGTGCTGCTATTCTATTCTATAAGATAGATGCAAAGTGGGAACAAAGCTACCAATGATTACGGCCAAATTCGATCATGTAGAATTAGGCTCACATAAAGTGTTGAAATGTGTCAGACGGGGAATGACAATATCAAGTATATTATTAACAGTTCATCAAAAAATTTAGTTCCAGGAGAGCTGGATTTACTATCACTTGGAAATTGCCATGTGTCTTCAGAACTTCTCTTATCCGAAGGTGTGTGAGGGCGGAAGGGATACTGATAAGAAACACTTTATCAGCACCAAATCACCTCAGTATCTTCAATGAGAATCGAAGAATGAAAGTCACAATACTGTGACTGAAACCATTCACAACCAGAAATTTGAAAGAAAACTTGAGTCAGTCCTGGACCATCACTCTCAACTTGATAATGCTCCAGGGAGGACTGAAACCTCGTTTCCAGCTTCATCACTACGCTGTGAATCAATTAAGTTATGCAGAGGTTTCCTGGAACTAGTGTGGCTTTCGTTTATGATATAAAACCATTCTTACAGAGAGTATCATGACGTAACATGGTTTCTACCTATATGAAACGACTTATTGCCCACGAGTATTATAACTAATACATAAGTTGACGCGGTCTTTTAATAGAGAGAACTTTTCGCTTTTTGTAGGGCTTCATAGAGTCGCACCATCACCCCCATGGAAATAAGTCACTCTGACTTTTTTTGGTTATCCTAGGTTTTCTACACATATGCTGCTATGTATGATAATCTATGTAACTGTATTTGTGTATTCCTGAATAAACTTACTTATACAACTTTCTACACAGAACTAACGTTGTCTTAATAAAAGCTTCTGCAATTTCTAACTCTCTCTTCGTAGTTGTACAGGTTCATTGTCTGTAATAGTGTACTTTCTCTCAGAGCGCCGCAAGATGGCGGCAGTCACACCTAGGTGTAAAATTTTTTACACCTATGTGCTACCCGAGCCCGACCCGCGCCACCCGCCCGCCCGGACCCCCACGCCTAAGTGCCGCCCCCCTGCGCCCCCTTCTGCAGCGCCTTCTATTTGTGCTCACCTATATCCCTATACTCGACTGAAGAATGTTAGTGAGGATCGTGTTATCCTCACTAACACCCACCTCAGTGAGCTTCTCAGAACAGCTTTGACATCCTATCAGCCAGATTTTAAACTATTAACTGCAGAAATGAAGACTAAACCAGTCTTCAACGAACAGATATTAAATATATTCTGCTTTGGTGAGTAGGACTACTATATAGTTTTATTTTTTATTATATATAATACAATTTTAAAATAATATTTTCTGTGGTTCTTGAATATTCAGAAATTTATGAAAAGTATTATATGTGGCTCTTCTTATCGAAGAACTTGCCCACCCCATGCTCTGTTTCTATATTAGGATAGGTAAGATTTGTTAGGAAACAGGACAAGTGTTTCCTGACGCGAGTCTTGGTCATATATCCGAACGCAAAGAAATAAAAAGAATCAAGAGGTGCAGCCATGTTGGAATCCTGAGGCGAATTCTAGATATTTATTTTATTACTATTTTACGAATTTTTACCGAGAAAACTAGAAAAATATCAAGAAAACTAGGAAAATATCTAGGAAAATATCTAGAAAACTAGGAAAATATCTAGAAAAAACTAGGAAAATATCCAGAAAACAAGTAAAATATCCAAAGAACTAAGAAAATATCCAGAAAACTAGGAAAATATCCAAAGAACTAAGAAAATATCCAGAAAACTAGGAAAATATACAGAAAACTAGGAAAATATCCAAAGAACTAAGAAAATATAAAAAAAACTAGGAAAATATCCAGAAAACTAGGAAAATATCCAAAAAAACTAGGAAAATATCTAGAAAACTAGGAAAATATCTAGAAAAACTAGGAAAATATCCAGAAAACTAGAAAATAACTAGAAAATCTTGGAAAATATCCAGAAAACAAGTAAAATATCCAAAGAACTAAGAAAATATCCAGAAAACTAGGAAAATATCCAGAAAACTTGGAAAATATCCAAAGAACTAAGAAAATACACAAAAAAACTAGGAAAATATCCAGAAAACTAGGAAAATATCCAGAAAAACTAGGAAAATATCAAGAAAACTAGGAAAATATCTAGAAAAACTAGGAAAATATCCAGAAAACCAGAAAAATATCCAAAGAACTATGAAAATATCCAGAAAACTAGGAAAATATTCACAGAACTAAGAAAATATCCAAAAAATCTAGGAAAATATCAAGAAAACTAGGAAAATATCTAGAAATCTAGGAAAATATCTAGAAAAACTAGGAAAATATCAAGAAAACAAGTAAAATATCCAAAGAACTAAGAAAATATCCAGAAAACTAGGAAAATATCCAGAAAACTAGGAAAATATCTAAAGAACTAAGAAAATATAAAAAAAACTAGGAAAATATCCAGAAAACAAGTAAAATATGCAAAGAACTAAGAAAATATCCAGAAAACTAGGAAAATATGAAGAAAACTAGGAAAATATCCAAAGAACTAAGAAAATATCCAAACAAACTAGGAAAATATCCAGAAAACAAGGAAAATATCTAGAAAACTAGGAAAATATCTAGAAAAACTAGGAAAATATACAGAAAACAAGTAAAATATCAAAAAAATAAAAAATATCAGAAAACAGGAAAATATCAGAAAACTAGAAAAAAATCAAAGAACTAAAAAATATTAAAAAATAGGAAAATATCA